>CM032885.1:29333258-29355758 GCA_019176425.1 Megalops atlanticus | reverse complement strand
TTAGTGATAGCCTGGTTTAAAGTTTGGAAGCATTAATCTGATTGGTTGAATATGATCATATAAAAGAGGTCAGTCGTTTTTTAAGTACATTTTTTTGAGGACATAATAGTGTTAGAATAAACCATCAAATGAGAGATAAGAGATCAATTCCTAGACATGTAAGGGGGAGACAATAAGGTACCATTCCTAGATATTTAAGGCCTTCAGGCAAAATTCACAAATAACTTTTGGTATTGGATACAGTGAAGTGTGAGCTTGATGTATGACTATGAAAATGTCATCTGTATATAAGCCATGAATGTGGTGATGAATGTATTTTGATGTAGACATAGAGGTAATATTGTCCTGACAAACAACTAGAGTGTGACAAGTGGACAAGCAAAGTAGATAGTGAGCAGCCTCACATGGTTCCTCTGAACAGTGTAAATGGTAAACAGAATGTCTTGTTGGTGATTCTGCCACAGAGTGACTTACAAAGAATTTTCATGCAATAAATAGTTTCTTCCACAAACCAAATTTCCTTAGAACTGTAGTTGACAAGAACCGTCTCAGCATGTAGTGTGACAAACCATTTTTGGATTGGCAGTTTAGTTCGACAGACACATAATGACAAAGTTATTCTTTGGAGTACCTATTTTTTATAGGCAATTTAACTGGGGTGACTTAATTGTAGGAGGACATTTTCCCCCTCGTGATGCTAATGATTCTCTCATTATGTTTACATCAGCATTTAGTAACGAAATTGGTCTGAAGGTGATGTAGAGAGAGGTGTTGGGCTGAGATAAAACGTGTTCATGGTGTGATGGATGCGGCTGATTGTATATGTCAGCCATTCACGAGGGAACCAGAGAGATGAGATTCCAGAAGTGTTTTTTAGATTTCAATCAGGCCACTATCTGGGCGTGAGGATTTCCCATAGGGCCTAGCGGGAATGCGTTTTCCAATATACTTTGATGAAAAAGCGAGATTGGTGATAGCAGGTTTTTTTTTTCAGGGAACAATTAAAATGCCACCGCTTCTCTTATCGGCAGAGGAGTGTAGAGGAGAGAATAGTCTCAGTTGTTGAACAGACGTCTGTGGGCGGGAAACAATGGGTAATTACTTCTCAGAGTGATCTCCTCAGGTAATCCACTCAGAGCGGAGCAGTTAGTGAGACACTCCAGAAGGCATTCTGTCGGTGAAGCATCCTAATTGAATGGATGCGTGCCTTTAAAGGGATTGCCATGTTGATCAAACATGTTCTGTATTTGACAGACACGTGTAGATTCTTGACAAATCTGTTAGGTAATCAAATGACTAGCTAGCAGTGGTTTGACTCACTGGCTACTTTTCTGAATGGGTACATGCATGGCCTTTTAGACCGTGTCTTTTTGGGGTTGACATTGAACCTGACCCAAGTGACTTAGTTCCTGTTAATTGGGTCATGGGTCAAGCCCCTGGGTCCACTATCTGATTCAGTCTGTGTCGCTCTGGTGTGGTTTATGCAAGTGTGACTGACACGCAAAAGATACGCGTCAGACAGATGCATGCTAGGTCCAGTGCAGGGAGGGTTTCAGACTGATAAATTGCTAATGCGACATTTTGGAAAACAAGGCCAGGATTCATGGATGGGAGAGAGGGAGACAGAGTGAGTGTTTTATATGTGTGTGTGTATGAGGGAGAGAGAGAGAGGGAGAGAGGGAGACAGAGTGAGTGTATTATATGAGTGTGTGTGTGTGTGTGTGTGTGTGTGTGTGTGTGTGTGTGTATGAAGGAGAGAGAGAGAGGGAGAGAGGGAGGAATTGAGAGGCAGAGAGCTCTTATCACAATCCCCCATGGTTTCTCCAAGCAACTCGATCAGAGAGCCCCCAGTCCCCCTCCCTGCTCCAGGGGGCCGTAAAAGCTTTTGGGAGGTTCTCAATAAGAGAGCTGTAGTGTTTGCCCACTTGGAGAGGTAGAGGACAGAGGAATTGCATCCACCACCACAGCTCACACACACACACACACACACACACATTCACACTCACTCACACTGGCCCATTTGTCACTGGAGGTGCCCCCCGTCCCTCCCCTGCTCTCACTCTCTCGCTCAAACACCTCTCTAATATCCCCTCTCTGCTTGATGCTGTACTCTTGCATTTCTGACCTGTACATTGTAAATAGATATTCAGACACAATTAAGTCATTTCCATTTTAAATGTCACCTTTCCCAAAGCACAGTCTTCAGTTTTGTTTCATATGGCAGTGGGGAAACTGCAAACAGGGTCACTTCTATTATCGAGCTGCTTAACAGACACTCTGTGTGTCCGAAGTCCCCTGTCTTGCGTGACGTTTGGAGACACGGGCGCGTCCCGGTCCTCACGCCCCTGCTCTCGTCTCCCCGCAGCTGGGCGGCTCCTTCCTGTTGGGCGTGGGCGTCTGGGTGCTGGTGGACCCCACGGGCTTCCGGGAGATCGTGGCAGCTAACCCGCTCCTCTTCACGGGCGTCTACGTCATCCTGGCCATGGGCGGCATGCTCTTCCTGCTCGGCTTCCTGGGCTGCTGCGGGGCCATCCGGGAGAACAAGTGCCTGCTGCTCTTCGTGAGTCTGCCCCCCCCCCCCAACCCCCACCTCCGCTGCCTTGGGTCACGGATCCCCTACTTTACAATGCCTTGGGAGGGTGGGAAATAATTCAGTAAATTTGTTGGGGGTTTTTTTACCCCTCCATTTGCTGAGCAGGGGGGTTTGCGTGCACGCAGCTTCATGCATCTTTAATCTCGAGAAAAATGTGTGCAGTCTGGCCTCTGATTCTCCCTCTCTGTCTCTCTTTCTCCCTCTCTCTCTCTCCCTCTCTCTCTCTTTCTTTCTCTCCCTCCACAGTTCTTCATGCTCATCCTCATCATCTTCTTGGCAGAGTTGGCGGCCGCCATCTTGGCCTTCATATTCCGGGAGCACGTGAGTAGCCCACATTCCCGCCATCGCCACTGGTTCTACAGGCAAAGTGCCCTGTCCCGCCTGTCTGATGTCCACTGCGTGCCGTTTCTCCGCAGCTGACCAGAGAGTACTTCACCAAGGAGCTGAAGAGGCACTACCAGGGTTACAACAACACTGACGTCTTCACCTCCACATGGAATGCCATCATGACCACGGTGAGGCTCCGCCCACTCACCGCAATGAAAGACCACGCCCTCTCCGCAGTGCCAAACACAGGCCTCCTGTAGGTAGCATTAACACCCTACGAAAGGCATTAACAGCCTTTAAAATGGGCTCCCACTTGAAAGCCATCATTGTAATGCAACTCTCAGAGTAGCCTGGTGAAATCAGGTAGGTGTCATCGTGTAGGCAGCGTTAGACCTGCGAAAAAGGCAAAAGGTGCCCACAGTCCAAATGACTCAATGGACGTGACAGGGTTTTGTTATACTGTTTTAAGGTGAATCACTGTGTCGCGGCTCTTTGGTGAGTAGACAGGCTGACATTAATGCTGGAGCGGTGCCGGGACTCTCTTTCTCTCTCTGCAGTTCGACTGCTGTGGGGTGAACAGCCCTGAAGACTTCGAGGGGAGCCTCTTCAGGCTCATCAACCCCAACGACATGGTGCCCGAGGCCTGTTGCCAGAGGAACAGTCACCCGGGAGACGGGGTGTACATCAGCAGAGAGGAGTGCCTCATGGGCAGCATGCTGTTCCGCCACAACAAGGTGAGATGCCCCCACACACACAGACCCCCCACTGCACCCCCAACCCCCACCCTCTCTCGAGTACATAGACGTCTGTTTGCCGGGGTTTGTTTTTAGTCACTGAAGCAGTTCTCGCTTCCTGGCCCACCAGCTCTAAAACTGCAGACGTCTGCTCTTTCAAAACAGCGGGGACATTTCCAACCATTACCTAATGGTGCATATTTCATTGTGAATTGCAGTACCGTACGCTGCTGCTTTGAATGGTGTTTTTTTTTTGTCTTTTTCCATATAGGAATACAGCACAATTGGACCGGTTTTCAATGACCACCACACTGAGAAGCATGCAGATTCAAGGGGACCGGTTGGGGTCTCAACCCGCCGTTTTGCTTAATCCTTGTAAAAGCGAAAAACAGTGGCCTGAATGGCACCCCGGGAGCCACCTCGCTCCCCTGAAAGCCGCTTTAGTGCTTTTCCGTGTTCTTTGTGTCGCGGGGTCAACCGCAGGACCGCTCTCTACAAAGTGCAGGGCTTTTACGTAGCGAATTAATCCCAGCGTGGACATTGTGGCAGCAAATGTGTTTTGCATGTGAAACAGCGTTTCTTGCAAGATGATGAATTAGTCTGGCGTTGCTGAGTGCGATGGCATTTGCAGTACAGTAGATACTCAAGGGGCGGTCCAGTCCAACCAAAACAAAGCTGTTTGGCCTTGACATTTTGTAGTCTGAAGGTGCTCCCTCGCCCTGTCCCGAACTTTCGTTTCCTTTTTATTTTTAATGAAAAAGAGTTGCAAGAAAAGTTGTTAAAGTGACAAAGGAAAGTGCGGTAATAAGTTTTAAAGTCATCATTGAAGATGAAATGGCTTTGAGGTCAGGCCAAGTCTCCCACTTAAGTTATTCTGCCTCCGTTTCAGACGCTGAATACTTCTCCTTAATGAGAAGTGCGTCACCCTGGCTCATCCGTCAGACGCTCTCCGACCGCGCGACCGTGAACAAACCTTGAAAGTGCGGTTACTCTTGTGTCGCGGGCCGATGTCTCCGCGGTAATGAGGGAAGAGAGGCCGCTTGAAGAAGCCCCCGTCAGAGCGAGGCAGAGGGAAGGTGAAGCGCAATTCAATTAGGAGGCGATAAGGGGGAGGCCTCGCTGTCTTCTTTTCACCCGTTGGGAAGGCGTCCAGCACAAAGCCGGGAATCGGCAGGCATCTGCTCCTTTCCCACAAAGGGATTTTAATGAAAAGGCAATGAGGCTGACCGCAGCCTCTCATCGATCGGAGAAGGTCATTGTTAAATGTTTAGTGGGGAACCGCATTGTTCTCTTGCCACGCAGTGTTATTGTGGCGGCTTGTGTGCTTGCTGATGTCATGTTTCAGCCTTTATTTAATCCCGGGACTCTGATTGTTTTCACAGGGTTGTTATTCGGCGGTGGTGGACTACTTTGAGACATACATCTATTTGGCTGGAGCGCTGGCCATTGTGGTGCTGACCATTGAAGTAAGTTTTTTTTGTTTGTCACTTTTTGTCACTGTCATTGTTGCCAGGGTGATGGGACAGTGTCTTGCCCAAACAAAGCTAAAACACACATTGTCTCAAGAAATTCCTTGACTAACTTCATAAAGACAAATCAAGCAGTGGTTGGCATTTGCCAGAAGGGTTATCAGTAATGCCTGCAGTTTTTAACCAAAGCATGTGCCAAGCTCCTCTTCCCTCACTCTATGTATTACAGCGACACCTTGTGGGAAGAAGAGGTAGTGTTCTTTGATTAAAGCACCGTTAAATGGGGATTTTGATCTTTCTTTAGCATTGCGTATTGTTTTATGCACTATCAGTGTAATTAGACTGCAGCATTTCATCCCCACAAGATGAATAGTGTTTGGTAGTGGTGGCCACAGTTAGTACAGTGCAGAAAATGTATCTACTCTCATTCACTGGCTGTTCCGCTATGTTTTGTCTCCAGCTCTTCGCCATGGTGTTCGCGATGTGTTTGTTCAGAGGGATCCAGTAGAATTGGCGCACTGTACAGAGGGACTGTTTCAAAAGGGAAATTGCAGGAAGAGAAAAACACAGCCTGCAAAACACAAAAGGAGAGTTTTCTTTTTTTTGGTTCTTTTTTTTTTACATGATGGCAAATTTGGAACTTCAACATCGACCAAATGACTCGTACTTCACAGCTGGGCTTTTGAGGTACTGGGTGGCAATGTAAGAACCACAAAATAAAGCAACAAAGGATGGGGAGGCAGAGAAAAAGAGAAGAAAAAAAACAAGAAAAACAAGTGTGAAGTGGAGCAGCTGAAGCCGACGGCCACAGCGTTTCCGTTGCGGGAGTGGAGACAGACACTGCACTGACTTTTGGATGAAGAAGAATATTTATACAGAGGGAAGTTGGCTTAGCTGTATAGAAGTTTGTGTTTGAGTATAACTTGGCTGTATCCCCCTTCTCAATGGCTGTACCCTCTCCCCCACCGATTTCACACACACTCCTGTCAGAGCCTCGTTTGTTTAATGCTGTATAAAGCCCTGTTCAGAACTGTTTTACAAAGGATGTTGTGTGTCTCCTGCCCGATCCCCTAGCTTGGAAGCCAACTTCTGGTGCATTTTTTTAATATTGTGCTGTGATGTTCATTGCAATGGTAATTGTTACATGTGATTTTAGCTGAAATGTAATGGTATGCATTTGTATTAGAATGTATAAAAGATATTGAAGATAATAAAAATGATTATGTAATGTGTCTGTGCATGGATCCTTTGTGTATGGGCATAAAAGTGAATCCTGTCAGTCCTTTCTTTCCTGTTTTAAATGCCACCTGCTTTCAAGTGTTTTTGAATGAAAATACATTGTAAATATTGTGTGTATTCTTGATTCTTCTTATTCTTTATTGTGGATGTGTTCCATAGAATGCTTTGAAAACGCTAAGCCTCGTGGTATATACAGTACCATAAAAGGGCTCTACCCTTGCCAATGAAGACCTCTGAAGACCCTATGGAAAATTCTCCCAGAGCTTCTGTGATTGTTTCCTGGAATGTGAATAAGGTTATAGAAATCCTCTCCACACAAGCATTGGGCCCTATAGGCTGAATGCACCCTCTTCTAACTGGGGACAGGGAATTAAACAGGATCTCGTGTCACTCAAACCCAGCAGCTCATAATGAAAAAAAAAAAGACAGCCCTTCCTGAGGTGAGTGGGATGTTATTACAGCCAGGAGAAGAATGTGCGGGTTATATAAAACTTGTTTTTTTTTTCCTATTTTGTGTCAGGCAGAAACAGGGGAAAACTGCGTGCAGTGGAGGATCCCACAACCTGTCAATCACACGCCGTATCGCATCCGATGAGGTCGTCGGATGCGGCTCGGATCGCTCTCGCTGTCACTCATTAGGTCCCTCCTCATTCCGGCGTAGCAGCTTCCATTACCCTCTCAGGATGTGCTGACAGCCATCACATCACAAAGCTACTGAAGGCAAAGGGGATGTGAAGCCAAATACAGAAACCTACACAACATACGCTCTTTAATCCCATCCCTGCATAAACAGGAACAAGTAAACATGCTATGAAAATGTACAGACCAGATCTTTCTTCTGCTTAAATATAAAAAAGATACACTTTAATCTTAATAGCATTGTATAGAGTAAATTCAGACTTAATATGAGAATATGAGGATCATTTATTCACACTCCTTTTCTTAAGATCTTTTCGTTCACAAACTTCTTTCTTAACCACTTGTATGTATATTTAAATGAATGCTTTGGATAATCGTCATGCTGGAATGTCCACTTTCAGCCAAGTTTGAGCTCTTGGCAGAGGGACCCAGGTTTTGGCCATAATGTCCTGGTGTGAATTGGAATTCATAACACCCACTCTTAACAAGGACCTCAGGACCCACAGATACAAAACAACTTGAAAAAAACTCTCCACCACCATATTTCAGAGGGGGAACGGGTTCTTTCTCAACATAAAATTCACAATTTTACTGCAAAACGTAAAACTGATGAACATGCCCAAAAAAAAAACTTTTCCTTTATTTTGGCCATGAGGCATGCTTCCAATTGTAATTCAGATGTAGTTTGGCAAAGTCAAGCTGCCTCATTTTGTGGCTTACCTTCAAAGGAGGCTTCTTCATGACAACTGGGCTGTGAATTCAGCATTGATGCACGCAGCTTTGAAAGGTTCTTTCTGACACTTTGTAACCTGAAAATGCCAGTTTGTTTAGATTTCCAACTGCTGCCTTTGGATTTGGGGTTGCCTAATGAGCCCCTTGTCTTATGGCTGATAATGGCAAGATAGACACGTTTCCGCTGAGTTGCCACTGTACGGGTAGGCTTGTATTTCTTGGTGGACACTACAGTGGAAGGTGGTATATTTAACTTTTTGTGAATTTGTATCCATCTTCCAACTCGCAGAGGTCAGTGACCTCAGAGAGCGCTTTGACCTTAACCATCATAATGCATGCTTCTTATTCATCTCCTCTCTTACCTCCTGTATACAACTGGGAAACAGGGAGCCTTTGAATGCCTCTGTACAGGTCCAGAAGTTTCCAATGAACATGAAGTGCGAGAAATATTGGCTTAGATTTGTTTTGTTGGATTTTGTTTTAAAGATTACTTAAAACCTGAACCTGAATATGGCCTGTTTCTGGTTTTCTGGTTCAAAAGTACTTGTGATATGAATTTGTTTTGTACAATGCTATTACGATTAAATTATAATTAAGAAGCTACAAGTATCCAGTGTGTACATTTTTTTCATGTATGTCATGCTTTTGTTCCTATTTATTAAGTGGTATGAATACATATTGAGGACACTGACCTCAAGCCAATGACCACATAGTAAGCTCCTTGTGCTGAACATTATGCACAGTGTGGTATAGTGGTAATGAGCAGGGCTCATAAAGGAAAGGTCGCCGGTTCAGTTCCCCCGTTGTACCCTTGGGCAAGGTACTTAACACAAAATTGCCTCAGGAAATATCCAGCTGTGTAAATTGGTAATATAAGTTACTATGGATAAGATTATCTGCTAAATGACAATAATGTAACACTGAATGTCCTGACTCTCTCATTCTTGAAACTGAAGTGTTCTTGAAGTGCTCTGATTTACTGCCTCATTATATTCATGAAGGGGAGTGGTCTAAAACAGACTATCCTTTTCTAGCAAAGTAAGGAAAACAGCATGGGGACTACCTGTTATCAGCCAGAACCACCTTGCATGTGAGTATAGGGAACAGAGGGAAAGCAGGGGCCAATTATCTGTGGTGGTGAGTTGTATTTGTCACAGGCATTGGCTAAAACTATAAGTAGCATCTGTGATTCCTAATAAGGTATGACAAAAACAGCAACAAAAACCCTTTTAATTCAAAATAAAGTTGCCACCGTAATGAATCCAAACATCCTTGATTCCACTTTGATGAAAATGCAGTTGGTTGTTCTTCATCCAGCTGTTTGGATAGTGGTCTGTCACAATCCTGCACTTTAGTGAGACAGCTGGTCTTCAACAGTGTCACTCTAACCAACGCGAAACAAGGAAAAATAAGGGGGTAGAGGCATCCTCCTTTCAGAGGCGGTTCCTTTTAGGCGGTGTGTACACCTAACCTTCAGGTCCTGCAAACGCTGGAACACCGATCAAACTAAAAGCTTTGCCCTTTTCATGGAGCTAAACGAGTCTGTGTTGAATGTATGTATCCCTCACAGACCTCATTTATCAGAAAGCTCATCCAATTTCACCACTTCACTGGAGGAGCGGAGTGGATGCAGTTGAAGGGCACCATGAAAATGTACTGCATTTCAATGAGGGATCTCTCTTACTGTGCTGCGTTTTCTGTCTGTGCTAGGTCTGTGTATGAATTATTCATATGATGTATACCAGGGCTTGAAAAAGTTGAATAATGTGTAATTCCTACACATTATTTTGGAAATGAAGTGCTACAACTTACAGTCCCATTAATGACTAGTTAAACTCACAGCTTTTTTCATCTCAAATGACTGAATTTGGTGTGACATTACATGAAAGTTATGGTGCGTGAAAATTTGTTTCAGTCATTCTTTATCAGTATGTAAAATATATTTAATAATATATTTAATTAACGACAATAGTCACAGCTTCTTTTCCTGAAGAAGTGTAATAACATGTCTCCTTGTGCAATGAGATGGAGGAAGGTATCAGTTTATCATGCAATCTATCAGTATATCAGGGGACTATCTGTTGATCCCATTGATCACTGTTACCAGTTGTAGCAGCTTTTCACAAAGTGTTGTGGGAGGGATTTAGGGTCCGTAAACTGATAATGGCCGGCTGTTAGCTGCACAAAGAGCATGGAGCCACAACAGCGAGTGTAGTGCCGTGGAATGTCAGTACACCCGCCACACCAGTAGATGTCGGAGATTTTCATACCTCAAATCAAAACACACATTTGTACCAAATATTTATGGTTAAATGCAGCTAAAGCTACTTCCTTGTTCACGGGATTGCTTCCTTGAAAACAGTTGTGATCACATTTCTATCAATTATTAACATTATACTGTAGATGTGGCAGCTGTTTTATTTTTAATAAATCAATAATCGTGATGAAATGAATTAGCTCGACGAAGCCCGTACGGTGTTGATCGTCCGCGAGTGTCTGAAGGTCAGTTTGACTGCAGTGTGTCCGTTCCATCTTGAACGGTGTGGGTGAACTGAGTGTGTTTACTTTTTAACATGTCTTAGTTAAATAATAACCTACAGGTAGCTGTGTTAGATAGGTGCTACTATACAAGCTGGCTATGTTCTCAGATAATGCTTTCAGCCAAGTTTGCTCTTTAGAAACTTTAAAGGGGTAGGTTAGGTAAATAAATCTACGCGCTTTAGAAGATTACAATAAAATGATCCGAAAATATGTTAACATTCCTTCTCATTCGTTATATTAACGCCGCTAATGTTGAAAATTCATATCAGTAACTGTCTGTTGGGAAAAATATGCTAATTATTGACAGTTTGAAGGCTACAGTCGTATAGACTATCTGAGAGAACAGAAAAGGAAGAATTATCTAGACGAAACTCACGAATGCTTCACTTTAAACAGGACATTAATTTGTACGACATAAAGCAACAGAGTGGGGAAGATGAGTATATCAATACTTTGACAGTGTGGAAGAGCGTTTTAAATATGCATGTACTGAGATATGGACAAGATATTACTTCCCTCTTTGTGTCCTGAAGTAATTTTTGTTGAGGTATCAATGAGTATCAATCAATTCTGTGACAGACCTATGTTTGTAAACTTCTGTTTTTATACTTTTGGACAATATTGTCTGTAAATGGTTCATAAGGACCCAGACCCATAAGGGCACCCTGAAAGAGCTTTATTCTCAGTGTTGTGTACAACAGTTGGAAGGTAAACTCTTCTAAATTGTAGAATTGTATACCTGGTAACCCAGTTTTATGTGTGAAGTTTTCCGCCTGTGCGGATGTCTTGCCGGGTTGTTCCTCTCACTATCGCAGTGTGTCCCTGTGGGAATTTTTCTTTGCCGCTGAAGGCGGGTGATTCCGGGAAATCGGATCGGCATGTGCACGTCGGCGAAGCACGGCTCCCGGGGCCCGGCTCTGATCCCGCGGATGAAGACCAAGCACCGGGTCTACTATATCGCCCTCTTCTCCGTGGTCCTCCTGGGCCTCGTCGCCACCGGAGTCTTCCAGTTCTGGCCCCACTCCATCGAGTCCACGGCGGACTGGGGCGTGGAGCGGCGCAGCGTGCGCGACGCGCCCCTGACGCGGCTGCCCGCGTCCGGCTCCATCCCCGAGAGGGGTGACCTCAGCTGCCGCATGCACACCTGCTTCGACGTGTACCGCTGCGGCTACAACCCCAAAAACCGCATCAAGGTGAGAGCCACAGAGCAGCGCACAGAAGCAGGGGTCTGCAGAGTGTGCAGTAACAGTGAACCATGAAATTAGAAACCTTTAGCCTCTTTGGAAGTCAGAGGACTTCGCACAGAGCTTGCCATATTCAGAAGTACCCTTTTATCTGACTGTGCCAGAAGAGTTTCCTGCACTTTGATGTTGGTTCACACTTAGATGGTTTAAGTTGATCTGATGAAACTGGTTAGTTCTGTGGAAACTATGATGGCACAGTGAAGGGCAAGTTTGCACTTGCACCATACTCAGTAGCCTGGCAGGTTAGAGCACTTGTGAGGTGTGTTCCTCTTGCTTTCTCTCTTGTGTGAGTCTGCAGTGTGCCCTTTTTACAAAAGCATTTAGAAAGATACGTGCATGCACATGCAGTCCCAATAACCCAGAATAACAGGGTTGTGACCAAGGCCACATAGGAAATGGACCTTTGTCTGCCATGATGGATGTCAACAGACATCCTCATCCTGGCTGAAGCGAATACTTCTTATAGTATGTATTTACTTCCAGCATGTATGTACTTTGGTAAGCCCAAATCTAACTGCCTGTGGTTTAATTGGCTGATTGACTGGTTGACTGTTTGATTGTTTTATTGATTGACTGTTTGATTGTTTGATTGACTGTTTCATTTTTTGGTTGATTGCCTGGCAGGTGTATGTATACCCCCTTCAGCGCTACGTAGACGAGGTGGGCATGCCCATCAGCAGTACCGGCCTGTCGCGCGAGTACAACGACCTGCTGAGTGCCGTCTCTGAAAGCGACTTCTACACCGATGACATCACCCACGCCTGCCTCTTCATCCCCTCCATCGACTTGCTCAACCAGAACTCGCTGCGCATCCGTGAGACCGCCCAAGCCCTGGCCATGTTGCCCAGGTAACCGCGCCGCTCCGCCCATGTGCTGTCTTGCCCCGCCCACTTATATTCCTGCTCTGCCTTGCTTAGTTTCCGGTCGTGTACCTCTGTTTGTTTGAGGCTGGATTTGATATTTACAGCCCACATGTTCAGAATGTAGTCATTCATGTAGTCTTGTAGTCTTTCAGTCATTCCTGAAACTTATCTATTTTAGTTGTTTTCAGTTATTTAAAGAAATGTAACAGCAAAAATGAAACCTTTTAGATGGAAATATCATATTGAAAAAAGTCATATTGAAAATATACAGTACTTCATGGCAGACTGCCATGTTTTTCTCACTTGTCTGGGTTGTAGATTCACCATGATGAAATGCTCAGATCAACACCAAAAAGAGGGCAACTGAGCCAGAACAGTCGGTTTTCTTTCAAACAGTTCATATGTGATGCAGACCAGTTTTAGATATTAGCAGCAGTTAAAGCCTTAAAATATAAAGCAGAGTGTTATATTACTGTCTATGCTGAAAACTGTGGATGTTTTTCAGATGGGAGCGGGGGGCAAACCACTTGCTGTTTAACATGTTACCCGGTGGCCCTCCTGACTACAACACTGCTCTGGATGTGCCCAGGGACAGGTACGAACTTACTGCGACCACTCAAGATGCATAACTGCAGATTCTGCAACGCTTGTTCAGTGGATGTAGATCGGTAGATAGGCAGTCCTGCAATTATACGAGCTTTGACCACTAGAGGGAAGCAGTGCATAAGTATTTGCATCTCAGCCTGGACACCTCTCTGACTAGCGTTCTCATTAGTTTGTCAGTGTAGAGAAAATTGATGTGCCTTGCTCGGAGGGCACTGTTTTATGACAATGAAATGAACTCATTGCACATTTTATTTCTAGGATGAAATACCTCTATCAGTGGAATTGGTTGTAGGAAGCTCAGTTGGGGAAATTGTCTTTGTAATGTGAAATATTTTACTTGGATGGTAAAACATTTTGACTTCCCTAAATACAAGTATCTTTGTTTTGGACATTTACCCAAAAGAGAGAAAGGAAGCCATTGCATGTTACGGTTTTATACATTTTTTATGCTAAAAATATTTGGTTATAATTAACATTTTGGTGGTCATTCTTTGTCTTTTTTCACTGTACCGCTATATTCAGCCATTCATCATCATTACCATAAGTACTGCTACTTTTCTCCTACTAGGATGAGAAATTACCTGAAATACAGGACCATGTTAGTCTCGACACACAGGCACACATAATCCTACATAAACTGACCTTACTCTGTGTAGCAGAGGTCATGTTTTCCAGCTTGATACTTGGCCGCTCTTCTCAGTTTGAGTGGAAAAGGTGGGTTTTATGTGCTGGAAAGCCCTGAAATGATGCCCTCTCATGTAGAGCTGTGGGGAATTTCCTGGGCTCATCCAGGTGCGTGCCATTTGGCAAGCGGCCTCATGAGAACCAGCTGAGTGAGTGTGTGTGTGCGTGAGTGTGTGTGTGTGAGGTAGAGCGGAGCTCAGTATGTCTTGGAAGTGGAGCAGTATGTTAATGTGTGGAGGTATCTGAGGATTTTGATGTCAGGCATGTTGTACACCCTTGAAACCGCACTGTTCACTGCCTAAGTAAAAGAGGTCAAGCGCAAATGTAAGTAAGCCTGTGTTTGCTGTTGTGATTATTCGTGCGGGATCGCAGCACAGTCTGCTGTGATCTCCCCTCTGAGGCATTAGTCATGTGACGTGAGGTGTTGGTGTGTTCCAGGGCGCTCCTGGCTGGGGGAGGGTTCTCCACATGGACCTACCGGCAGGGCTACGACGTCAGCATCCCCGTGTACAGCCCCCTGTCGGCTGAGGTCGACCTGCCGGAGATACCGCCCGGGTGAGCCCCAGCCCCGCCCCCACCCTCAGACAAGCACATGGCCTTTTGCAAAGCATGTCCATTCCCACTTCACACATGTGGCTATGACTTTGTGCACATATACTTTACCATGGAAGATTTGCTTTATATTGAGTACAATCACCAGTTTGGAGATTGCCAGCCTGTAAATGCCTGCAGACGTTGGCCTGTGCTTCTCTTTGACATCAATGCCCCGGTCCCTCTATCCCCTGTCCCTTGTCCACCATCCCCTGTCCGTCTCTCCCTCTGTCCCCCACTCCTGTCCCCCGTCCCTCTTTCCCCCTGTCCCCCTGTCCCCCGTCCCCTGTCCCGCAGGCCTCGGCGGTACTTCATCCTGTCCTCGCAGACGGCCGTCCACCAGGAGTACCGGGCGGAGCTGGAGCGGCTGAAGGCGGAGAACGGGGAGGCAGTGCTCCTTCTGGACAAGTGCAGCAACCTCTCCCAGGGCGTGGCCTCCTCCAGGAAGCGCTGCCACAGGGGCCAGGTTTTCGACTACCCACAGGTCCTGCAGGTGAGGCAGGCAGGGGCCAGGTGTTCGACTACCTGCGGGTGCTGCAGGTGAGGCAGGAATAGCACTTCCTGCACTTCAGCTCTTCCTGGCATTGCAGCCAGACTCAGCCTTGGAGTGCTATTGGTGGAAGAGCTGAGTTGTGAGAGAATGATTGGAGCAGAGTGCTGGAGGGTGTTGGTTTGAAAACATGACATCAGCATTAGAATACTATTATAACTGTAATTCATAACAGTAATGATCTGATGTTTGCTTCTGTTCACAGAAGAGCGCATAATTTCCTACAACAGGCCTCACAGTTAATTCAGACCATCTCCAATGGTTATCATTGTGGTGTAATAAGTTCCGTTCATTTACAGCTTGCGTGTATGAATTGTTATTGTTATTTTAATTCTGGGTGTGGCCAGAGCTTTACTAGCAGCGATTGCCTGTTGTAATATGTAGGACTGAGTGGTCCTTTTTTGGCTAGCAGCTGGTCTGTTTGCCCGTGCATCCCGTTCTGTTAGAGGAATACCAGTCACAGCACTGCTTCTCCAAATTGGACCTGTCTACACAGGAAGTGTGCTCATCACCAGGGCAGCACATCTGGAAGGCATTCAGCTGGGCAGAGGGCCTGTGGGAGGTTCGGGGTGGGGGTGGGGATAATCCCTGTGAAACCGGCCTCACCTGTATCACAGAGGTTCACGAGTGAAGGGTTTCTTCACCTTTAAAGAACCAGCCACCACTAAAACCCAAAGCAATCCATCTCAACACTGACACCCATGCGTATACTGCACATTAACTTTTTTTTTTTGATATGGTAAACATGGCATATAGTAACACTTACATAATACCATATAATTATACATATCATAAGCTTTACTTCTGAAAAACAAACTTTGTTTTAGTGACATCAAAGAGAAAAACCGCATATCTAAAACATGGAAGAATGTGAAGTGAAGTTGAATGAAAAACATTAGTGACGGAGGTGTAACAGGTTGAAAGAACAGATCCTCCCTCCTCACCTCTCTCTCTCTCCCTCCCAGGAGTCCTCGTTCTGCGTGGTGCTGCGGGGGGCGCGGCTCGGGCAGGCCGCTCTCAGCGACGCGCTGCAGGCCGGCTGCGTCCCCGTCATCGTGGCCGACTCCTACGTCCTGCCCTTCTCCGAGGTCCTGGACTGGAAGAGGTGCGCTGCCGCTCCGCCTCGCCACACGTGGAGGGCAGCTGGCTCTCAAAATCAGCCCTGTGAGATAGCACCGAAGCGGGATTGCTGTTTGCCATCTGCAGGAGATCTCTGACTGTTTCTGTTTGTGTGTGTGTGTGTGTGTGTGTGTGTGTGTGTGTGTGTGTGTGTGTGTGTGTGTCCAGGGCATCGGTGGTCATTCCCGAGGACAAGCTCCCAGAGATGTTCACCATCCTGAAGAGCATCCCACACAGACAGGTGGAGGAGATGCAGAGACAGGTGAGAGAATGCTGAAACTATGTTACACTGGCAATTTCTTCTCTCGCTGTCCATTTAAAATTATTATGCACTGAAGACATTTTTCCACTGTATTCATAATGTGCCCTCCTGTCTCTTGTTGTTAAACTTTAAAGCAAGCTGTATTTTAGAATGATGCAGATCTCCAACGATCTTTCATGCAATTTCACAGCCAGCCACACAGTGCATAGACTTCTTGACTTGGGGGCGCTGTTGAGCTCACTGGTGCAAGGAAAGGAGAGTCACTGTCCTGTAAGTGTGTGGCTGTTGCAAAGAGTCACAAGGTTTTAAGTCCAAACATTGCAAGTAAGACAATCTGTGTAGCTAAAGCGGTCCCCATTCTCCACAAGCTGGCCCCGCCCTGACTGAATATCTCCATGGGAAACACTGGTCGGGGTGAGTCGTCAGGAGGATGTCAGCTCTTCCTCTTGAAGACAGATTTGTTCTGATGGGGGACATGCCAGTGAGCCTTAATGCAGATTGCTTTCCCCCGTGCATTTTGAGTGACGTCTTTCTCCGCTAAATCTTGATAAGGCCTGTTTAGACTTGGCGTCCGTGTTGTTTCTCAAGCTCCCAAGCTGATGTCAGTTGCGGAGGAGCAAAATGGCAAGCCCGCCTCTCCCTGCGTTCGATAACCAAATCAAGTCACAATAAACAATCGAGAAAGCCCTCGGAGATCCCGCGCCAGCCCAGCTCAAAATCTCATTCTCCTGTATCGACCGAGGCCCATTTACCAATTACACAGACCAAACAAACGGTTCAGACCCGCTTTCGGAGGGCTTGTCGGAGTTGTGTTTAATTTGTGGAGTGCAAATGCTCTCCTTCTCCAAGAGCTCTCCCTCTCCCCGTCAGAGGCCTGTCAGCTGTGTCGACCGGGACTCGAATATTATGGTTACAGCGCACTTAATGCTGAGTAATCGCTAACTGGGGAAATAAAACTGAGCTTAACAGTGTGCTGTTGAGGAGTGTAGAATGTCAGCTAAGAGGTTGCATGCGTCCGGAATTAGGAAAAAAAAAAGGTATTGTAACTGAAGGGAGATTTTAGATTTCAGGTTTTAGAGATGTTAGGTTTCAGTTCACACACACTTAAGGTAACCAAGCACTCGGATTAAAACAACCCCAAACATCTATTGAATGAGACATACTGTTTACAAGTATGTTTCAAAGTGGGCGTATAGAGAGTTTTTCATGTTTGTGTGTGCATTGGAGAAAGCACTGTGATCAAGTATACCATAATTAAGTTTGTAAGTAGAAAAAATATCACACATCTACATTTTTCCCTGGTATAATTCCTGTTCAAACAAGTGATATGAATAAGTGTGGAAAGTATTTATTCATATACTGTATATAGCACGTTTTTTAATTAAAATTTATGCAAATGCAGTTGTCAGGGGAGTTATGTAGTGCTTATTTTCTTACAACAGAGGGCGCTCACAACCTGATCTTACTTTCCTTGTGGGGAAAGACATTGTCCCTCTAATCAGACTTCCCACTGAGTGTGGTCACCGAGCTATCATTCCCTTCACAGTTAGTAATACAGAACATGACTGTAACCTGCTAAATACCCTGCTGGCCATTGACAGACAGTGGGAAACTTAGTCTAAGCACCCATAACAACTAAATGAGCACATGCATCCTTTCCTAAAGAGCCATTGTTCATTAAGCGTTTTTTTTCTCAGAACAGTAGCTGCTGCATTGTTCCAGAGAAGGAGGCGCCGCCTGGTTGAAGTGGTTGCATTAATTTGGGTCAAGAGCCTCGTTCGCTTGGCGCTAAACAGCTGCTAAATGTTAACAGTGGTCAACGGTGGCTCCTGAAGCTCGTTACGCAGTGCGCGGCAGAAGACTCCCCTGAGCGTTCCGCGGGGTCAGACCCCAGGAATAAAATACATGCGTGCTTCATTAGCGCACAGCTTTTCAATCAAAGCGCTCTAGCATTAGGCTAATGTAATCCCGTCTAAACCTAGCCGAAACAGGCCGGTCGTGAGGGAGCCAACCCAGAGGCATGGATCCTATTGGCTGATATCTCATTCAGCAACTGTAAAAGAGTGGAATATATTATCAGTTCACTATGAAAGACACATGCAAACGTTTTTTTTTTCCACTCTTCAGAGCTCACAGCAAGCTGAATTTATCTTTCATTGCCTGATTTGGCTCCTGGTCAAGTTACACACTAGTTACAGTACTAGCAAAAGTGAATGGAGAGAGGTTCATATATGCACATTATTAGGGATGTGTTTTGGGTGAATGGTCATGACATACTTATCCCAGTTTAGGGGGTTACATGGTTTGTGATACATGGTTACATGCAGAATTAATATACTTGAGACTGATGGGATGAAGTAGGTCGTGCTTATACAACATATCAGATGAGATATATGTAGCTGATTAGGGCAGCATTGCAGTAACAGTCATTGTAGCCAAACCTGTGGGATAAAAAATAGTGATAGCTGGCTGTTCTGGAATCAGCGCTGCCCTGATTTTTCATCAGCTGTGAGAGGGGAAGCGGTCAGCTCCTCTTCTCGGTGAGAGACTCCCGGTAAAAACCGTTGGTGGCGCCGGGAGTGGGCGGGGCCCGTTGCCGTCCGCCTTCGCCTCTCTCCAGCCGGAGGGGACACTCATCACTCGCTGATTTACGGGGCCGGCCCGGACTCCCTCTGGGATGGGAAAGCCTTTTCAAATACGCCCCCCTTCCCTCCATGAAAATAAAAGCTGTTTTTCTGTTGTGCTTGTTCAGCGTTACAGAGTGCGAGTCTGGCTGAGTTTGGGATGGGGGGGATTGGGGGGAAGAAGCACCCCTCCGCAGGGCCGCAGGGAGCACCCTGTGAGCTCTGCTATAATAAATACACCCCCCAATAAATCAGCCCGCTCCAGTGTAGCCGCAGAAGATCCAGCTCAGGGACAGGGAATAGAGTATCTAGCACGGTCTCTGTCTTTTAGCTGGGCTTTTAGCTTTTGTTGGGAGAGACTAAGTTGCAGGCTACTGTGCTATTGGAGGATTGCCGTTCCGTTTGTTGTTATCATTTACTAGTGCTGTATGTAATGTTACATTATTGTCGTTTTGCAGACACACTTATCCAGGGCAACTTACGCACAGTAGGTTACAATTTTACCCATTTATACAGCTGGATATTTACTGAGGCAAATGTGGGTTAAGTAACTTGCCCAAGGGTACAACAGCAGCGCCCTAGCGGGGAATTTAACCAGCAACCTTTCGGTTATGAGCCCTGTTCCTTACCGCTACACAACACTGCTGTCTCATGTTGTGTGTTTCTCTACATTGTTCAGACTTGAGACCCATCCTCTGCCCAGCATTCTTAAGTGAATTCTGTGTAGCATTCAATTTGCTGTTAGTCACTGCATTGCATCCATGGGTAATATGGCATATAAACACTTTGAGCTAAGGTAGTATTACTATTATAGACCATTGCTTGGTGTTACTTTTGTGTGATGGAGGTATGTTGTTCATATAGGCAGTTGCTAGGCACATTTTTTATTTTAGCACTGTTTTTCAGCTGGGTGCTAATTTACTGCAATTGTGGCTGTTCTGTAATTACTCATTATTGTGCTTATTGCTCTTGTGATACATGGATAACGTCTCATGCCTTAAGTCACTCTGAATAGCAGTGTTTGGCAAACAAATAAAATGCTGAGTAGTATCAATGCTAATAAAGGCAGTAATTATGGATAGTAAATCTCACATGACACAGCAGTGCTGTCTAGTGGTAAGGAGCAAGACTTGTAACCCTAAGGTTGCCACTTTGATTCCTAGGTGGGACATAACTGTAGTACCCGTGGACAAGATATTTAACCTGAATTGCCTCAGTTAATATATAGCTGTGTAAATGGATAACATGCAGAAATTGTAGGCTATGTAAGCCACTCTGGGTAAGAGCTTCTGCTAATCAAACGTAACGTGAATAGAGCAGTGCTGTCCTGGTGTGTGGTGGAGCATACATAGGGTTCATAGGAGGCTTCTCCAGGGTGCTCCTCACAGAGCGCACATCCCGTGAGCCGATCCTTGCAGCAGTGGTGCGTCCCAGCAGCTAATTGATGACAGCCCCGTCTTCACATTCTGGAAGGTTGGGGGTCCAGCTTAGCTCGGTGAGACGCGGTGTGGCGTGTCGTGGTACGCCGTGTCACACGATGACAGCATCGCAGAGGCGGGCAGGAAACGGGTCTGCGGGGGACGTGCCGCTTCGCACACCGAGTGCCACGCTTGTCACGAGAGATTTCATTCCCCATTACTCAGGGCGTCGTTTCGGCACGCTATCATTTACGTCCTGGCTGAATCTGAAGACCGCAATAACACTAGACACGGGACAACATTATAACGTCTGAATACAAAACGCCCTACAGCTTCATGGTCTGTCAGTGTTGAACACTTTGACGTAGCATTCACTGCAGTTTAGCCTCATGGGTGTTCCTCGACGTGTTTCATAATAAACTTGGCGTGATCGAAGTTATTCACAGCTTGAGGTCATTTATCCCGCCGGCTGTGTGCTGGGCCCTTGTCAGTGATGGGCTCCTTCACTTCGCGGGGAGACCTGTGGTTTTATCTGTCTGACTTCGCCTCAGTGTTTCCTATCAGCACCCAGCAGGGGGCGGTGGTGAGGAGGAAGGGGTGGGGTGATAGGGAGACGAGGGCAAAGAGGCTGGGGGGGGATCCACGGCTGGGGATGGCAGACCAATCTGCCGTTAGGAGTCACAGCTCTGGCCGTGCGTTTGCCGGGTCGGGTTTCTGCCGGTCTGCCTGTCAAGTGTCAGACAGAGCTGAAGGGTGCCTTTCACAGCGAGGGGAAGGACAGAAAAAAAACGTTTTACTCAGCTCGCCTGCTCTCCTGTAGGCCTCGGCCTTCGAGCGCTCAGCCGTGCATGGTCCCTCTCCTGAACTGTGAGAGAGGGGTAGAGGCGGGGGCAAAGTAGGATGACCTTTAACTCCATTAAACCATGCCCCTCGGCACGGGGCCACTTCCATCAAAGGAGCGGGCTGAGCTTGCGAACCCAACCCAACAGCTAAAAATGCGTCGCCTTTGTGTGTTCAGCCAGGTTGGATCCGGACAGTCGGAGAGGCAGCCCCTGCTGTGTCTGCTTCTAGTCTTCATGGTCAGCTAGTGGGACAGGTTTCCTGGCTCCCAGGAGCGGGGTGTAGAAGTGGCCAGGCCTGAAGTAGCGGGATGTTTTAATTGGGGCGCCCGGCCCCCCTGTCTCGCCCCAGCGCCCCGGCAGGGCCTTGTTAAAGAGCTCCGGGGTGCGTGAGATGGTCCGGGGCGAGGCGGGGTCTTCACGGCGCTGCGCCTCCTAGCAGGAGACAGTGCTGTTTTCCAGGCCATTAATCCTTACGGGCTCCTCTCCTTTGACCCCCGGACTCGATTAACGGATCAGTGAGACAGGTCGAGGGCGGAAAGCCGATGCGGGCGGGAGGGGTGTGAGGAGTGTGGTTGGTGAAAGTGTGCATCCGAAGATTCAGACGGGCCCAGAGACGGCATCACGTTTGTGTGAAAGACTCCTGCCGAGGGCAGTTAGGACACCTTCATTCTTATCATCAGAGCTTCATTAGTAGTGACATCATCGCAGACCCCGTTACAGCACAAGTCTCCAGACTGCATTTCCTTTCAACACAGAATCTCGCTAGCCAGTGGTGTGTTTGAGAGCCTCTTCCTTGGACTTTACTTGGCTGTATAAAATGTAATGCATATATACCTTTGGGGAAGAGAAGTCCGTCTCAGACAGTTGCTGCCTCCTTCTCTCCACTTGGCTTATGAGATTGCCTTTCAGGTTCATAAGTTTAGCCTGGCCTGTTTCTCATAACCCCTGAGGGAGGTGGTTGTGTGGAGGACAGGGGGGAGTGATTGAAAGAAGGGAAGGTAGTGCTGATGCTCTTTAAGGTGAATACCCACATTTACATTCAGTTATTCAGCAGATGCCCTTACCCAGAGCGATTTACAAGGACGGCATGGTACATATAGTGCACCATGTCACATACCTGCATAAAGTGCTTTTACATACAACATGTACCATTAAGCTCCAGTCAGACCCCACCTGAGCTCTGGAGAAGAGTAGCAGAATGTGGCAGTCTGTTTCATACACCTGAACCTCTGTTCCTGGCCCATCTCCTGAAACAGCCGAGGAACAGCATGAGTGAAACAGTTGAAGTGAAGTGACTCCCTATGGTTTTTTTGCTTGTGTACCTCACTTGTAAGTCTCTTTGGGTAAAAGCGTCTGCCAAATGAATAAATGTAAATGAAGTGAAGCAGTTTGAAAGCAAAATTTGTCTCACCCCTCTCTTCTC